>BDGC01000001.1:0-5000 GCA_002091855.1 Nothapodytes nimmoniana
AATCGTAACTTGGTCCCGTACATCGACCATTATACCTACAATGGTCGGTCATACTATTGCTATCCATAATGGAAAGGGGCATTTGCCTATTTATATAACAGATCGTATGGTAGGCCAAAAATTGGGAGAATTCGCACCTACTCTAAATTTTCGAGGACATGCGAAAAGCGATAATAGATCTCGTCGTTAATAAAAAGAAAATATCCGTTCTATATACTATATATAATATGTATATATACTTATTTATTAGTAGGAGTTGGGCCTTATGCTAAAGAAGATAAAAACACAAGTATGCGCTTCAAGTCAATATATACCTATGTCTGCTGACAAAGCACGAAGAGTAATTGATCAAATTCGTGGACGTTCTTACGAAGAAACACTTATGATACTAGAACTCATGCCTTATCGAGCATGTTATCCCCTATTAAAATTAGTTTATTCTGCAGCAGCAAATGCTAGTTACATTCTGAATTCGAACGAAAGCAATTTAGTCATTAGTAAAGCCGAAGTCAACAAAGGTATTTCCGTGAAGAAATTGAAACCTCGAGCTCGAGGACGGAGTTATCCGATAAAAAGACCGACCTGTCATATAACTATTGTAGTGAAAGATCTATCCCTAGATGAATATGTAGAGGCAGACGATATCCCATGGTTAGGGTTAAAAACACCTGGATGGAAAAAGAAATATACAGCTATGGCATACTATAATATGTATAGTAGTGGAGGAGTATGGGACAAAAAATAAATCCACTTGGTTTCCGACTTGGTACAACCCAAAGTCATCATTCCCTTTGGTTTGCACAACCAAAAAATTATGCAGAAGGTCTACAAGAAGATCAAAAAATAAGAGATTATATCAAGGCTTATGTACAAAAGAATATGAGAATATCCTCCGGTGTCGAAGGAATTGCACGTATAGAGATTCAAAAAAGAATCGATCTGATCCAGGTCATAATCTTTATGGGATTCCCAACAACGTTATTAATAGAAAGTCGACCACTAAGAATTGAAGAATTACAGAAGAATCTACAAAAAGAATTGAATTGTGTAAACCGAAAATGTAACATTGCTTTCGAAAGAATTTCAAAACCCTATGGAAACCCGACTATTCTTGCGGAATTTATAGCCGGACAATTAAAGAATAGGGTTTCATTTCGAAAAGCAATGAAAAAGGCTATTGAATTAACTGAACAAGCAGATACAAAAGGAATTCAAATACAAATTGCGGGGCGTATCGACGGAAAAGAAATTGCACGTGTTGAATGGATCAGAGAAGGTAGGGTTCCCCTACAAACCATTCGAGCTAAAATTGATTATTGTTTCCATACAGTTCGAACTATTTATGGGGTATTAGGCATCAAAATTTGGATATTTACAGACGAAGAATAATAAACACTTAGTTTTCCCTTCTCTTCTATAGGGTAATGGACTACAAAATGCTAAACTCGTTCATTCTTTTTCTGTTCAATCAAATCCAAAGCAGACAATTCTTATTCTTAATTCTATAGGGTTGAATAAAAATTCAATTGACCATTTGATCTAATTGCTATGCTTAGTGTGCGACTCATTGATTTTTAGGTTAAGATAAAAAAGAAAGACCAACCTATAGTATGAACTAATAACTATAAAACTAATAACCAACTCATCACTTCACATTATCTGGATCAAAAAAGCAGTCAAGATATGATATAACGGTCATATTGTTGTAGCAACTGAAATCTTTTTTTTGCATAACCAAAAAAAGAATCAATCTGATTTTACGTTGTAAAGCAAAATAACGAAAAGAGATGTAGATAAATGGAAGGCTGAGAGAAAGAGAGAAAAAGAACATCAATGAAATAAAATTCCAATGTGTAAGGTCGAGGAGTCATTTCAGAAAAGACAATGTAAATAAAGCATCAATACTGATTGTAAATGAATCTAATCATATTGTAAATGAATCTACTCATAGAACAAAAATAGAACAAAAATAGAACAAAAAATCAAGAGCTTCGAGCGAATAAAGACTAAGAAGATTGACTCAAGAACAAATTTCATTACGAGCTCCGTTGTAGAATTCAGACCTAACCATTAAGTAAGAAGCGATGGGACGATGGAACCTGTGAATGCAAAAGATTCTATTGAAAAGCTAATCTTAATGATTCACTGGCGGGATGGCGGAACGTACCAGGGCCAATTCATCTATTCTGATAAGTAAGTAAGGAGCTAACCCTACAACTGAAATAAAGAAAAAAAAAATAGAGATTGAAAGAGTAAATATTCGCCCGCGAAAACTTTCTTTTCTTGATTAGTCAATTTTGAGCTATACGATAAGGGGCAAAACCAAATAAAGATCCGTTTTAAGTAAGTTATGAAAAACACTATTCTATATAAACACTATTCTATATAATAGAATAAATTTGAAAACGGTTAGTTATTTATTCAAACAAGATATAGAAATTCCTAATAAATTATCTATTTTATTTGATATAGATTTTGATATAGATTAAGTGAAATTTCCAAGAATTCCGCGATGTAGTGTATTCCTGGTGAATATATATCTTAATTAAGATTCTATCTTAATTCAAATTAAATTTGAAATCCCTTTTCGCGAGGAGCTGGATGAGAAGAAACTCTCATGTCCGGTTCTGCAGTAGAGATGGAATTCGGAAAGAACCATCGACTATAACCCCAAAAGAACCAGATTTCGTAAACAACATAGAGGAAGAATGAAAGGAATATCTTCTCGCGGTAATCATATTTGTTTCGGCAAATATGCTCTTCAGGCACTTGAACCTGCTTGGATCACATCTAGACAAATCGAAGCAGGCCGACGAGCAATGACACGAAATGTACGTCGTGGTGGAAAAATATGGGTACGGATATTTCCAGACAAACCCATTACAGTAAGACCCGCGGAAACACGTATGGGTTCGGGGAAAGGATCCCCTGAATATTGGGTATCTGTTGTTAAACCCGGTCGAATACTTTATGAAATGGGTGCAGTACCAGAAAATATAGCCAGAAGGGCTATTTCAATAGCAGCATCCAAAATGCCTATACGAACTCAATTGATTATTTCTGGATAAGGATAAAAAGAAAAACGTAGAACCAAAGATCTTGGGGATGAAAAAATCGCGGGTTTCCTTGGACAAACAATATCTCTTTTTTTTTTCACCCTTTGTTTTTCAGTGAAAGAACAGATTCAAAAATCAAAAATGATATGATTCAACCTCAGACCCATTTGAATGTAGCAGATAACAGCGGGGCTCGAGAATTGATGTGTATTCGAATCATAGGAGCTAGCAATCGACAATATGCTCATATTGGTGACGTTATTGTTGCTGTAATCAAAGAAGCATTACCAAACATGCCCCTAGAAAGATCAGAAATAGTCAGAGCTGTAATTGTGCGTACCCGTAAAGAACTCAAACGTGCCAACGGTATGATAATACGATATGATGACAATGCGGCAGTTGTCATTGATAAAGACAGAAATCCAAAAGGAACCCGAGTGTTTGGTGCGATCGCCCGGGAATTAAGACAGTTCAATTTTACTAAAATAGTTTCATTAGCTCCCGAGGTATTATAAAATGAGACTAGAAAACCATAATTAATTATAAATAAATTAGAGTAGGGTATTTGAAATAAATTAAGATTGATTAGTAGATTGTGTCTCACGCATATACCTTTAATATAATTCTAATAATAAAAGAAAAAAATTCATAAAAAAATAAAAAAAAAAAAAGAAAAACAAAAGCATGTTGATTATATCAAAATTTGGGAGAACCAAAAATTTTAGTCCATCATGGGTAGAGACACTATTGCTGAGATAATAACTTCTATACGAAATGCTGATATGGATAGAAAAAAAGTGGTTCGAATAGCATGTACTAATATTACCGAAAATATTATTAAAATACTTTTAAGAGAAGGTTTTTTCGAAAACGTGAAAAAACATCAGGAAAACCACAATATTTTTTTGGTTTTAACCCTACGACATAGAAGGAATAGGAAAAGGCCCTATAGAACTTTTTTAAATTTAAAACGGATCAGTCGACCCGGTCTACGAATCTATTCTAACTATCAACGAATTCCTAGAATTTTAGGCGGGATGGGAATTGTAATCCTTTCTACTTCTCGCGGTATAATGACAGACCGAGAGGCTCGACTAGAAGGAGTTGGCGGAGAAATTTTGTGTTATATATGGTAATCCTTCTAATATCCGAATTGGATCCGGACTTCCTATTTGTGAAAAAGAAAAAAGGGGCGAGTTGTCTAATATCGTGCCTCCTCCATTAGTTGATACTTCAAGAGGTTTTACCTGGAATGAAAGAACAAAAATGGATTCATGAAGGTTTAATTACTGAGTCACTTCCCAATGGTATGTTCCGGGTTCGTTTAAATAATGAAGATCTGATTCTAGGCTATGTTTCCGGAAAGATCCGACGCAGTTTTATACGGATACTGCCGGGGGATAGAGTGAAAATTGAAGTAAGTCGTTATGATTCAACTAGAGGACGTATAATTTATCGACTCCGCAACAAGGATTCGAAGGATTAGCCGGTTTTTCAACCTCAAGATTCCTTTTGTGTTTGTGGGAATACGATTCTAGATAAAAAATTTTAATTTTAAGAAACTTATTTTTTTCCAAGAAGTATATTCCGAATTAAGGGAAGGCATGGCAAATATGAAAATAAGAGCTTCTGTTCGTAAAATTTGTGAAAAATGTCGACTAATCCGTAGGCGAGGACGAATTATAGTAATTTGTTCCAACCCGAGACATAAACAAAGACAAGGATAATGAGAATCACTAAAAGACCCGATATACAAATATAAAAAATCCGTTTTGACATGAAATGGATATATCCATCTATTTCCGACTCATATTTATGAGATGATAAAATATGACAAAAACTAGAACGAGAATCGGTTCACGTAGGAATGGACGTATTGGTTCACGTAAGAATACCCGGAGAATACCAAAGGGGGTTATTCATGTTCAAGCTAGTTTCAATAAT
>BDGC01000001.1:20000-25000 GCA_002091855.1 Nothapodytes nimmoniana
GCCGTTTTGACTCTTTGGAACAACTCGATGAATTTAGTAGATCTTTTTAGGAGGCCACGATGACTATAGATCGAACCTATCCCATTTTTACAGTGCGATGGTTGGCTGTTCACGGCCTAGCTGTACCTACCGTTTCTTTTTTGGGGTCAATATCAGCAATGCAGTTCATCCAACGATAAACCTAATCCGAATTATAGAGCTACGACACAATCAAATCCGAACGAACAAAATGTAGAATTGAATCGTACCAGTCTCTACTGGGGGTTATTACTCATTTTTGTACTTGCTGTTTTATTTTCCAATTATTTCTTCAATTAAGAAAGAAAACGAAAGAGAATAATAGAATTCTAATTCTAGGCAGTCTCTTAGCCCATTCGGAAGGATCTCATCTCATAATTATCCATGACTATTTTTGTCTCTAGCATGACCACTTGATGAAATATGGAGGAAAGCAGGGTAAATGGCCGATACTACTGGAAGGATTCCTCTTTGGATAATAGGTACTGTAACTGGTATTCTTGTGATCGGTTTAATAGGTATTTTCTTTTATGGTTCATATTCCGGATTGGGTTCATCCCTGTAGTAATCGGATGAATTAAGTTGTAGCCATGAAAGCGTAAGAACTCAACAGGACCCTTCCCCTCGAATTAGACAAACAAAGAGGGGAGTCCCGTTGAGTTCTTATCATAATATTTTTTCGTCTAAATGACAAAACAGATTTCTTTTTATGCTGTTTCAAAAAATCCTATTCCGTTTTTTTATGATGATGTTTTTGAAAAATTAACTTCATTAAGTGATTCAGAACACCGGTTCGCCGATAGTATTTATCGATACCTTCAAAGCTAGGAGGAATCACTCAATTTACTGGATGGCATAATATGTATTTATGTAGATTAGATATCATGCAAATACTTTCTATCTAAATAAAACCTTACTCTATTTATTTTAGTATCGCATCAAAATATCCATACTATGATTAGGAGTGCGGTACAAGGAATTCCCAGCATCTTATAGAGAAAGAGGCAGAACAAAAACAAAAGGCTTTTCATAATTTTTTTGATCATACATAATCACAAACAAGAATTTGGTTCTTTTTACGAACTTGATGTTGATAAATCCGCGAGTCTAGAAATTCATTTCGGACAATTGAACCTTCTCAAACTGTTTCTTTTTAAGAACCAAAAAGATTTGTGCCAAAATAACAGATGCCAAAAAGAACAAAAGGCCTTGGACGCGTAATGGATCTTGAAGTACTATTTCTGCATCTCCTTGACCAAATCCGCCCACATTAGGATTACTTGTTAATGGTTGATCCAATTTGAGAAATTCGCCCTCTGAAACAAGAAGTTCTGGTCCTGGAGGGATAATATCAACCACTTGACGTCCATCCGATGCATCCGTTATGGTTATTTCATAACCTCCCTTTTCTTTTCGTATGATTTTGCTTACTATACCTGCTGCTGTAGCAGTATAAACTGTATTGTTACTCTTACTCCCGTCAGGATAAATCTGACCCCTTCCCCTGTTTCCACCTACGTATATAGGATATTTTAAGAAGCGAACATCTTTCTTAGCAGCAGGGGAAGGGGAAAGAATAGGAAAGGTAATTTCACTATATTTCTGACCAGGAACAGGGCCTACCACAAGAATATTTTTTTTATTGGGACGATAGCTCTGAAAAGACAAATTGCCCATCTTTTCTTTTAGCTCGGGAGAAATACGATCGGGAGGAGCTAACTCAAACCCCTCCGGTAAAATAAGAACAGCCCCTACATTCAAAGCCCCCTTTTTACCATTAGCAAGAACTTGTTTCAGTTGCATATCATAAGGAATTCGAACAACTGCTTCAAATACAGTATCAGGAAGTACCGTTTGCGGAACCTCAATATCCACGGGCTTATTAGCTAAATGGCAATTGGCACATACAATACGCCCAGTCGCTTCTCGTGGATTTTCATAACCCTGTTGTGCAAAAATGGGATATGCGCTTGAAATGGATGTCCGAGTTATGATATATATGATGAGCGATGAGGAAATGAATCGAGTAATCTGTTCCTTTATCCAAAAAAAAGTATTTCTAGTTTGCATGGTCCAATCATTGATCCCGAAAAAAAAAATTCTACAATAAACAATAAATGGGGTAGGTCACTAGTCTAGGATAGTTCCCTATCCACGATTCTGCTATTTACTGGAAAAATTGTATTGGAAACTGGAATAAAATATAGGATGAATCTCCGGGGTGGGTAAAAATATACAGATTTCAATGTTTTGCTTATGTATACAAAGTAAGAAACATTGTAATTAATTGGATTAATCATTTTTCATTCATTCATTGAATGATAAATTACTACAAGTGACGGGGATACACGATTTAAATAGCGGAAAATCCAATATTTTAAAATTGTATCTAAAATGACTGGAAAAGTGGAAACAAGACCAGATATAATTTGTTCACTATGAACAAATCCAAAATCTTTGTAGAAAGAACCAATCATTAGTTCCCAACCATGGGGTGAATGGAATCCGATACATAAATCAGTTAATAAAAGAATAGAAAAAGCTTTTATTGTGTCGCTTAAGTTATATAGGAATTCCTGAACCCAAGAGTTAAGAAGAACAAGTTCGTCATTACCTCCCCAAAAATAACCGCTTAGAATAACGAAGCAGATTATATTTGTTGAGAAGTGAAAAATCGTATGAATATGATCCTCGTTGTGTATCTTGATTAATTGGATCGTTTCCTTGTGGATTCCTATACGAAACCTTTGTAAATGTGTCTCCGAGTATTCCTTCATCATTTCCTCCACGAGAAGGAGTTCCTCTAATTCTATGAATTTTTCTAGAATACTCTTTTCTTGAATATCATTCAAAAAAATTTCGGATTGCCCAGTATCCCACCAATTAGTAACCCAAGATTCTAAACTTTTCTTAAATGGGAGAGAAATACACCAGGGCAAAAATACTATAGATGCAAGATATAAAAGAGGAGTGAATACTTTCTTTTTTTCCATTTGTTCATCTCTGAATTGTTAATGGACCGACTTCATTCGTAGACTCTATGCGATCTAATATTTATCTCACGCATGAGTTACAAGGTATCGAACCTATGAATCTCTTTTATTTGTGATTTCGTGATTAGTCTTTGAATTTCAAAAAAATTTCACCGACTATCCATAGTCAGGAATAGAACAATTGAGGGAAATTTCGGAAGAATCGTGTGATGGCAAAAAAGGAGTGTCAAAACAAGACAGAAATGGGTTGGTTATCGTTATAAGAAATCCAATTGCTGGTCATTAAAGAACACAGAAGAAGGGATAAAAGGATAAAATAAAAGGAAACGTCGATTGACAAAAAAAAAAGAAAAAAGCTTCTTTGATTTCGAAACGGTTTAATATATGAGATTACTCTATTATTTTATTTCGATTTGTTACTTGTTAGGGAATTGAGTTGCGTAGACTTCCATACGCATAAAAGACCACAAAAATGGTTTTGTTTTATGGGTGTTATGTATCCGTCTACTCGAATGAATGTTCTGACAGAACTTCAGTTAAGTTCTATTATAGAATAGAAAAGAGAGGATTCTTGAGCTTTTTCCCTCCTGCCGGAGAAAGCCTTCATTTTTCAGCCCATTCCATTTCTCAAAATACTTCAATTGGTATACGTAAAAAATAGGCCAATTCGGCAGCTTTTTGTTCAATTTCTCGTGGAGTAAAATTCTCATCAGTACGAGTCAAGGGAACAGCCCCCTGGCCTCTGATGTCCATATAAAGGACACGACGAGCAGAAATACCGTCTTTAACTTCTATTCTGACGGATTGAATATCTTTTATAAAGAATCGGAGGAATATGCGACGATTTTTGCCAGGAAATCCCCAACGAAAAATACACACTATTCCTTTTTTTCTGTCGAATCGATCATAACCACTGCCTACATTCCAAAAAATGGTGCACCACAAATAGGAACTAATAAAGATACCCGCGATCCCATAGAAAGACATCACGAGTCCTTGCGGAAAAAAAAGGATTTCCTGAGACGGAAAAAACAATATCCAATTTCTACCAAGATAACTGGAAGTTCCAACCAATAAGAATCCTAATGAACCGAACAAAAGGATAAAAGCCCAGCAGAAATTACTTGTTTTTCGAGACCCCCTTATAAGTTCTATCCATATATGTTCTGATCGCCAACTCATACTTAATCCCGTTGCTTTTTATTAGAATTGAGAGAATAACCCAAATGGATTTGACTTTACTTTTTTTTTTGTTTCCGAAGTAACTCTCATCAACGAGTACTGGTTTGATGTGAATCTTTATACTGGTTTGATGTGAATCTTTAGGAGTAATTCATCAAATTGCTTAGATAGTATACCCTTCATATGATCCCACTATAGATATCGAAATACATATATAGACCCACTGACTTTAGCCATCCAGCGATCCTGATCTATTGGAAACTAGTTCGAATTCATTTACCCATATATCATGCCGACATAAGGGCTTTTTCCAACGAAAGTCATATGTTATACCCTATTATACTAAATATATATCTGTGTTATGATACAAATTCTACTAAATATATATCTGTGTTATGATACAAATCTCCGTTTTGAACAACAAAATGGACGGGATTGGGTCCTATCGGATCTAAACAATCTTGTTTTTTTGAACATAAAGAAATAAAGAAGCCATTGCAATTGCCGGAAATACTAGGCCCACTAAAGGTACAAAAATAGAGGGAAAGCTGAAAATTGTCATAGAATGGGTACCTCGATTTACTATTTGTATGTACCTGTTATGTTATTATTTATTTTTATTTTAGAAAGATATCTTATAACAATTAGAATTTCATAAAGATTATTTAATAAAGATTTAAGGTTGTAATTTAGTTGTAATTTCATTTTCATTATTATGAAAATTCTTATTACTAATTATATAATACTAATTAGTATTAATTCCTACGTAGATAATAATTCGTATAGTGTGTATGTAAAATTAATAAT
>BDGC01000001.1:32500-37506 GCA_002091855.1 Nothapodytes nimmoniana
GTTAATGAAAGAGCCCAATGCAAAAAAAAAAATGCATGTTGGGTCTTTGAAACAGTTCGGATCATTTTGATAATAATAAGTTTGATCTGTTTTACCGAGAAGGTCTACGGTTCAAGTCCGTATAGCCCTATAAAATTAAAATGTAAATGTAAAATTCAAATATAAAATCAAAAAAAAAAATGAAAATTCAAATACAAAAATTCTATAATTTGCATTTCCTCATTATTGTTTGTTACTTGTAACTAACTGATTGGTTCATCGAACTAATCCAATTATTTCTCTAAGTTCACGCGCGAAGATCGTTTAAAGAAGAACATCAAACGGAAAGCAAAAGCACATTTCAATGGATCCAATCACAGAAACCGACTCTTCTTCATTAATCTTTGTTAGTGAATTCCATAGGAATTTTCCCCTTTTTCTGCCCCCAATCAAGGAGTTAGTGGCACTCTTTTTCTTTGATATACTTAAACCTAGATCTAGTGAATTTTTGAAATCAAAATCATGCCACGAGCACAGTTTAAAACGTCAATCTAACCCAAATCGAAGAATTAGTAATTTACATGAATCTAGGAAGAATTTGATGCATTTTTGCACAAGCTAAAGATAAAAAAAAAAAAAATACAAAAAGACCTCCTTTTTTTATATTTCTTAAATTAGAAATATAGAAAAAAAAATGAATTATTGTTTTAATTAAACAGTTATTTATGGATGACTTGACAATACAATTCCAATTCGACTCGACTAATCCGGTATATTTTCTACGTTCAAGGAGTACGTCTATGTTTCTGCTTTACGAATATGATATTTTTTGGATATTTTTAATAATATCAAGTCTTATTCCTGTTTTGGCATTTTTTATTTCCGGAGTTTTAGCCCCAATTAGCAAAGGCCCAGAGAAACTTTCTAGTTATGAATCGGGTATAGAACCGATGGGCGATGCTTGGTTACAATTTCGAATCCGTTATTATATGTTTGCTCTAGTTTTTGTTGTTTTTGATGTTGAAACAGTTTTTCTTTATCCGTGGGCAATGAGTTTTGATGTATTGGGTGTATCTGTATTTCTAGAAGCTTTTATTTTCGTACTTATCTTAATTGTTGGTTTAGTTTATGCATGGCGAAAAGGGGCATTGGAATGGTCTTAGCTCCTGAATATTCAGACAATAAAAAGAAAAACAAAAATAAGATTGAGACGGTTATGAATTCCATTGAGGTTCCTTTACTTGATCGAACAGCCCAAACTTCGGTTATTTCAACTACATTAACTGATTTTTCAAATTGGTCAAGACTCTCTAGTTTATGGCCGCTTCTCTATGGTACCAGTTGTTGCTTCATTGAATTTGCTTCGCTAATAGGCTCACGATTCGACTTTGATCGTTATGGACTAGTACCAAGATCAAGTCCTAGACAGGCAGACCTAATTTTAACAGCCGGAACCGTAACAATGAAAATGGCTCCCTCTTTAGTGAGATTATATGAACAAATGCCTGAACCAAAATATGTTATTGCTATGGGAGCATGTACAATTACAGGGGGGATGTTCAGTACGGATTCTTATAGTACTGTTCGGGGGGTCGATAAGTTAATTCCTGTAGATGTCTATTTGCCGGGCTGTCCACCGAAACCAGAAGCAGTTATAGATGCTCTAACAAAACTTCGTAAGAAAATATCTCGAGAAATCTATGAAGATAGAATTAGGTCTCAACGAGAGAATCGGTGTTTTACTACCAATCACAAGTTTCATGTTGGACACAGTATTCATACTGGAAATTATGATCAAGGATTCCTTTATCAAAGGCCGTCTACTTCCGAAATCCTTCCTGAAACATTTTTCAAATACAAAAGTCCAATATCTTCACACGAATTAATGAATTAGATAGGATTCTTTAGTACAGAATAACAAGTAAGGGGAAATCTTCATAAATTTCATCGTA
Source organism: Nothapodytes nimmoniana (assembly GCA_002091855.1). NCBI lineage: Eukaryota > Viridiplantae > Streptophyta > Magnoliopsida > Icacinales > Icacinaceae > Nothapodytes > Nothapodytes nimmoniana. The sequence goes on from BDGC01000001.1 coordinate 34,432, forward strand.
TACAAGTACAAATACGGGAGAGATAAAAAAGATGCAGGGTCGTTTGTCTGCTTGGCTAATCAAGCATGGGCTAATTCATAGATCTTTGGGCTTTGATTACCAAGGAATAGAGACTTTACAAATAAAGCCCGAGGATTGGAATTCCATTGCTGTCATTTTATATGTATATGGCTACAATTATCTACGCTCCCAATGTGCCTATGATGTAGCACCCGGCGGACTGTTAGCTAGTGTGTATCATATTACGAGAATAGAGTATGGTGTGGATCAACCAGAAGAGGTATGCATAAAAGTATTTGCCCCAAGGAGGAATCCAATAATTCCGTCTGTTTTCTGGGTTTGGAAAAGTGTGGATTTTCAAGAACGGGAAGCTTATGATATGTTGGGAATATCTTATAATAATCATCCCCGCCTGAAACGTATCTTAATGCCTGAAAGTTGGATAGGGTGGCCCTTACGTAAGGATTATATTGCTCCCGATTTTTATGAAATACAAGATGCCCATTGAATGATAAGAAACGAATCCCCACTTCTAAAATTCTAGATATTTACAAATTGACGTTCTGCTCTAGATTAAGCAGAGTAATTGAAGTCTCATTTGTATTATGGTGTATTATGGACAGGCTAACAAAAAAAAGACAATTTGAAGGAGGAGAAAATAAATCAAATTGAAGGAGGAGAAAATAAATCAAAAATAAGAGGAAGTGGAATCGAATTCGTTTAGATACTTTGTGATAGAATAAACTCTTTACTAATCTTTACCCATCTATTTTATAGATGGGGTATATCGCGAAAGACCGAGATGGATAAAAGTATGTATTCTGATCTAGACTATTAATGAATATGTATTCTATGTCGATTCATGTCAATTAATTTGTTTGTAAAAGAGAGACTCATATAAATGAATCATGTGCCAGGAACCAGATTTGAACTGGTGACACGAGGATTTTCAGTCCTCTGCTCTACCAGCTGAGCTATCCCGACCATTCCCGACGCAGCCTCTTCATTTTGCTAGATGGCTTTGGTCTATGTCAATTAAAAGGGCGAGGGATTATTAAAAAGTGTTATCCAGGTTCTGGAATTTCTTGGTTCAAATTCAAAAAGAAGACTTTGTAAGTTTACGCATGAATAATGATATTGATCGTGAATCATTCAAGCGGGGATTCTTTCGATGAAAGATGTTTATTTGTACGTGTATCATATATATCACAAGACTTGTGATAATCGAAAAACGTTTCTGCTCAAATCTGTTTGTAAGAGAATGGAATGAATGAGAAGATAAGGAATTTGGAATTGCTAAAAATAAAAAAGAAAAAAAAGGGAGGATAGGGTAACTAATTAGGGAGTGAAATGGACTTTTTGGGGATAGAGGGACTTGAACCCTCACGATTTCTAAAGTCGACGGATTTTCCTCTTACTTTCAATTTCATTGTTGCCACTATTGACATGTAGAACGGGACTCTATCTTTATTCTCGTCCGATTAATTAGTTCTTCAAAAGATCTATCAGACTATGGAGTGAATGATTTGATCAATGAATCTTCCATTCTTTAATTCTTCCATTTGTCATATACATATAACAAAATACAGATACAGATTCGCTTTGTCATTAATCATTTGACATAGTATTTCAGTACGTATATACGTTTATCCTTTCGGAAGTTTCGATCAAAAGATTTCTCTACCAATGCATCCAACTCCATTTGTTAGAACAACTTCCATTGAGTCTCTGCACCTATCCCTTGTTTTCGCTTTCTGAACCTTTGCTTGTGTTTGTTTTCGGAAAAACAGGATTTGGCTCAGGATTGCCCATTTTTATTAATTCCAGGGTTTCTCTGAATTTGAAAGTTATCACTTAGTAGGTTTCCATACTAAGGCTCAATCCAATTAAGTCCGTAGCGTCTACCAATTTCGCCATATCCCCCCTTACCTTACTTTGTTTTGAGATTATGATTTCATTCGGATGCCCTTTCCCTTTCATTTTATAGTAGAACCGTTGAATTCATTAGATATTGATTTTCATTTTATCTCGTCTCGAAAAAGTGTTTTTCTTTTTTGTCTTTGATTTCTTGTCTATCTTTTTTCATCTTCTATGGAAGACCCCTATTTTCAATAAAGGATTTTATCATTTCTGTATGCGCAATTCAATATAAATTCAATATAGACGGCTATATATTAATATATAATGTCTCTCTTCCTCTACATTTTTCCATGCAATTTAAAATACTTGAAGGGTCGATTCTTTTTTTCGTCTTAACTTTTACCTTTCCGAATAAAAGCGGAGCAATCTTTCATTAGTTCTAACTAATCATCCCAATACTAATCATCCCAATAATAAAAAATACAAAAAAAAAAGTTCGAAAGAAAATTAGAAGAATATATGATAATATTATAGAACTATAGAAAAGAAAATATATATTCTATTCTTTTACATATTCCTATTAATTATGAATAGCTAAGATTAAGATATAGTAATAGTTAATTTATAAAATTCCTATGCACGCACAATACAATTTCTGTTATGTGAGCCCGCTTAGCTCAGAGGTTAGAGCATCGCATTTGTAATGCGATGGTCATCGGTTCGATTCCGATAGCCGGCTTTCGCTATTTATTCCATTTTACATGAATGCCCCTTTGAAATAAATGAAATAAAATAATATGGAAAAAGCGTTTTCCCCCTCCTCCTTTTCCATGATTTATTGTTATAGGAATTTCCAATAATGTCAGGAAAGGGATCCTTTTCTTTTTCTATCTATTCTTTTTTCTTTTTTTTCTATATTCTTCTATATTCTTCTATATTCTATATATATATATATATAGAATAGAAAAGGTCCGGATAGTTATCCAAATCATCTCATTATTCTTTATAGTACAAGTACACTACTTCAGTAAATGTCGCTTCATTTAGTTCATTTTGAGTTTAGGGTTATTTTGTTAAAATGAAATTGCAATAACAATAAAAATAAAAATGAAAAAAAAAAATAAACGAATAAGGAGTCTTTATGTCGCGTTATCGAGGACCTCGTTTCAAAAAAATACGCCGTCTGGGGGCTTTACCAGGACTAACTAATAAAAG
>BDGC01000003.1:0-15484 GCA_002091855.1 Nothapodytes nimmoniana
TTTAATTTCAATTAATTGGATTAAATTAATTGGAATAAAAGTAAAAAATTAGTAAAAAAACGGATACATAAGAGAAATACAAGAAAAGATAAGAAGAAATGCGACCACCCCCCACATATTTGATACCTTCTCCTACAAAGAAGCTCATAACACCAACGCCATTCGTAATTCCATCAATTACTCGTCTATCAAAAAAATAAGCTAATTCAGCCAGTCCTCTTATACTCCCAGTGAAGAATGTTCCATAAAGGGCATCTATGTAAGCACGATTATATGACCAATCGTATATGCCATTTTTGATTTTGTCTCCAAAAATGATCTTAGGACCTCTTTTAACAAATGAATTAATTAAATCCAAATTTTGTAAAGATGAATAAACAGGTTTATATAAAAAAGATGCTATAAATATTCCTAACGAGGCTATACTGACTGAAAAAGCGGCATCTTTCAAAAATTCATACCAATCTATAAAATTATTCGAATTTTGGTGTAAAAAGTTTATAGACGGAGTTAGCCATTTGGATAATATATCCAAAGAGATTCCTTCTTGAGTGAAAGGAATTCCTAAAGTTCCGCCGAACAAGGTAAATATGACTAATATAAGTAGAGGGAATAACATAGTATTGTCCGATTCATAAGGATATGAATAAGCATTTTTATTACTATTACCAAAATTAGGAATAGTAATAAAAAATTGCGTCATCTTTCTTACATTTTCATCAATTCGATATGGCTTTGGCTTCTTTAAATGGAAAGAAGCACTTTTAGTATTTAAAAAAGGTAATAAACCAAAATTTTGGTTAATTCCCTTCGGATCTTTTTGACCCCATAAAGATATTGAATAGAAGGAGGTATTTTTTTTTCCACTGTAATTTTGAAAATAAAAGTGGAAATGTCCCTCAAAAGTTAGTAAATAGATCCGAAACATATAAAATGCGGTTAATCCCGCTGTAGCCCAAGCTATTATTGCGAAAATAGGGGAATATAACCAACTATCATTAAGAATTTCATCTTTGGACCAAAAACAAGCAAGAGGCGGAATACCACAAAGAGAAAGTGTACCTAATAAAAAAGCCGTTTTGCTAATAGGTATCTGTTTTGTTAACCCCCCCATAAGAACCATATTCTGACTTTTATCTGGAGAGTATCCAACCACTGTCTCCATTGAATGAATAACGGATCCGGACCCTAAAAACAATAATGCTTTCGAATAAGCATGAGTAACCAAATGAAATAAAGCGCTTCGATAAGACCCCATACCCAGAGCTAACATCATATAACCCAATTGAGACATTGTGGAATACGCTAAACTTCTCTTAATGTCTTTTTGAGCAAGAGCTAAAGTAGCTCCTAATAATAGTGTTATTAGTCCTATCAAAGAGATTAAATTCATTATGTAAGGTACGGCTATGAAAAGAGGAATAAGCCGGGCTACAAGAAAAATTCCCGCTGCTACCATTGTAGCAGCATGTATAAGAGCTGAAATAGGAGTAGGCCCTTCCATCGCATCAGGTAACCATACATGAAGAGGAAATTGTGCAGATTTAGCAACTGCACCTGCAAATAACAGAAGGGCACACAAAGTAACAAGTAAAAAAGGGACCTCGTTATTATAAATCAAGTTAGTGAATATTTCGAATAAATCCCGAAATTCAAGGGTCCCCGTTATCCAATAAAAACACAAAATTCCTAATAATAAACCAAAATCCCCTACACGATTAGTTACAAACGCTTTTTGACAAGCATTGGCCGCAGCAGGTCGTGTGAACCAAAACCCTATTAATAGATACGAACACATTCCAACCAATTCCCAAAAAATATAAACTTGTATCAAATTCGAACTAGTAACTAATCCCAACATAGAAGAACTGAAAAAACTCATATAAGCAAAAAATCTCAAATATCCTTGATCATGATACATATAATTATCACTATAAATAAGAACCAAAATCCCAACAGTCGTGATTAATATTGACATAATAGAAGTAAGTGGATCGATCAAGTAACCAAATTCTAACGAAAAATCATTATTGATAATCCAAGACCATATATATTGATAGATAGAACCGTTATTTATTTGCTGAATAGACAGATTGATCGAAAAAACCATGGCTATACCTAACAATAAAACACTATGAAAAGCCCACATACGACGAAGATTTTTTGTTGCTGTCGGAAAAAGAAGAAGTCCCATTCCTATCAACATAGGAACTGGTAGTGGAACTAAAGGTATGATCCACGCATATTGATATGTCTGTTCCATAAAAATCAAAGTTTTTATTCTGAATTATTTCCGATTCAACGGATCTTACCTCTTTTGAAAGGGGTCAATAAAAAACGAAAAATATGCACTAACTTAAACTCAATTAAAATGAAATGGAATAATGGAATTTTATACTTTTCTATTCTTACTTATTCTGGGTCTCTCCGAACTATTTCAAATATTCAAATCAAGAAGTTCCACTTGGTCAAATGACATGAATAAGTTATTTGTAAAAAGGGAATAGAATAGTTAGTTATAAACTAAACCATTTAGATTTAGGAAGTTACCGAAAATGAAAAATGAAAATCTCAATTAGGTGTACTCTTTCGACCAGTTAAGAAAAAAAAGATTCAAGTCGTTTTTTAATTATACAAAAATGAGGTTTGGGTTCTTAAACTTTTCGGTCTATTTTATTACATGTAAATTAAATGTTGAACGATGAAAATAGATAGAGATAGAAATAGAGAATCTTTCCGATTCTTTATTTTATGATTAGTAAATTAAGTTCAAGCAATTTGATTTCGATGGCACAGCAGGTTCTATAGATATAGATTTGAATAAGACAGAATGCCAAATGAAGGTACCAACCAATACAAATTATTCTTTTCGGATATTCTATGTATATAGAAAAACCAATCACATATTATTCTTCTTCTTTCTATTTCTAGTACTATTTCATGTGATTTCACATATCTTTCACCTATCTACTTTTTTTTTATGAAGCACATATTCGCTAGAGAATCACTAGATAGATATAGATAATAAATCTATTCGTTTTAAACAATAAATGTCTTTCACATTCAATTATAACAATGAGTAACTCCCTTTCGTTTTTATAAATGGCAGTTCCAAAAAAGCGTACTTCTATATCAAAAAAGCATATTCGTAAAAATATTTGGAAAAGAAAAGGGTATTGGGCAGCGTTAAAAGCTTTTTCATTAGGAAAATCTCTTTCTACTGAGAATTCTAAAAGTTTTTTTGTGCGACAAACAAATAAGTAATAAAACATTGAAATAATCTCAATCGCCCTGACTACTTAAAAAAGCGTCTCATTTCATTTTATTCGGACTTCTTTTTTTTTGTCTGAATTGGGAATTACTTTACTATTTACTAAGTATATGGCTCCCATAACTATCTTCCCCCAGATAAAAGTCCTTTGTATGGATGTTCTGTACGAAATACGTGTAAATTGTGAGTGATACAAAAAAATAGGGATCTATTGTGGGTTCGTTGATCAAATTTCATTTTTTGTTTCAGATTTGCGAACTAAATAAGAAATGGTTCGTTAAAAAAGAAAACCAAAACTCTTTTTAGTTCTATCCCTAGATGGGGGGTAGAACTATCTAGTTACAAGACTTCAATTCCAGGAGAACATAAAATACATGAAAGTCCTAAGTTAAATAAAACTGACACCATAAACTAAAATAATGAACCTTCAAATTCCTATTTGCACGAATTGTTATTCAAAAAAAGGAATTTTTTCTAAAAAGTATTGCTTCAACTAACTACTTCAATCTCGACGATTGCCTCTGAATAGGCTATTATGAATTCGAGATTGCCGCTATGGTGAAATCGGTAGACACGCTGCTCTTAGGAAGCAGTGCTAGAGCATCTCGGTTCGAGTCCGAGTGGCGGCATGCCGTTTTCTATTCAAAAAAAATGAATAGATTCTATAATGAACTCAATTGTCGATTCTCGTTCTGTAATTAAGAGATGTTTTTACGATTTTTATGATATTTTTCACTTTAGAGCATATATTAACTCATATTTCCTTTTCGATCATTTCAATTGTAATTACAATTCATTTTATAACCTTATTAGTCGATGAAATCGTAAAATTATATGATTCGTCAGAAAAGGGCATGATAGCTGTTTTTTCTTGTATAACAGGATTATTAGTCACTCGTTGGATTTCTTCAGGGCATTTTCCACTAAGTGATTTATATGAATCATTAATCTTCCTTTCATGGAGTTTCTCCATTATTCATCTAATTCCTTATTTCAAAAAGAATAAAAAGACTTTAAGGACAATAATTGCGCCAAGTGCTATTTTTACCCAAGGCTTTACTACTTCAGGTCTTTTAACTGAAATACATCAATCCACAATATTAGTACCCGCCCTTCAATCCGAATGGTTACTAATGCACGTAAGTATGATGATCTTAAGCTACGCAGCTCTTTTATGCGGATCATTATTATCAGTAGCACTTTTAGCCATTACATTTAGAAAAAATATTTCTATTTTTTCTAAAAGCCATAATTTCTTAAATAAGTCCTTTTTCTTCGGCGAAATCCAATACATGAATAAAAAAGGCAATGTTTTACGAACTACATCTTTTTTTTCTTTTTCTGGTAAAAATTATTACCAGTCCCAATTGATTCAGCAACTGGATTATTGGAGTTATCGTATTATTAGTCTAGGATTTCTCTTTTTAACCATAGGTATTCTTTCAGGAGCAGTATGGGCTAATGAAGCATGGGGATCATATTGGAATTGGGACCCAAAAGAAACTTGGGCATTTATTACTTGGATCCTATTTGCGATTTATTTACATACTCGAATAAATACAAATTTGCAAAGTGTAAATTCCGCAATTGTGCCATCTTTAGGCTTCCTTATCATTTGGATATGCTATTTTGGAGTCAATCTATCCGGAATAGGGTTACATAGTTATGGTTCATTTACATTAACGTCTAATTGAATTCAAAAGGGGCTCTTACGAATACAAGAAAGTACGGTGTATCAAAAAAAAAAACTTTGTGTGAACCGGCGAGAACCATGTAAATCAAGTACAAGCGATTCACATGGTTCTCACAAAGACCGAAGGTATCAGGTTGAAATTCATTTTTTTTTACTTAACTTAACTTAAAACTTAAGAGAAGCAAAAGTTTTTTTCTTTTCATTTTTCTACAATGAGGTATTTCAAAATAGGATTTTTTTTTATTCATGAAAGCTATCTATAAAAAAAATTTGATAGAATAAATTCGACCTTGTCAACTGATAGCGAAAGGACGAAGTCGGGGTATATACCAATACCTATTACGGGTAAAAAGATGGAGATCGAAACAAATAGCTCGCGCGGCCCAGAATCCAAAAAATGGGAGTTTGGGTTATTAAATAACTTGTAGCCATAGAATATTTGTCGTAACATGGATAATGAATAAATAGGAGTTAATATCATTCCAATTGCCATTACAAAAGTAATTAGGATTTTTGGCATTAAAAGACATTTTGGACTGGTAATTATTCCAAAAAATACTATCAATTCTGCAACAAACCCACTCATACCTGGTAATGCAAGGGAAGCCATTGAAAAGCCACTAAACATTGTGAAGATTTTTGGCATTGGAATACCTATTCCACCCATTTCATCAAGATAAACAAGACGTATTCTCTCATAACTCGTTCCCGCCAAGAAAAAAAGTGCAGCACCAATAAATCCATGAGAGATTATTTGTAAAAGGGCCCCGTTGAGTCCCATATCGGTTATAGAACCAATTCCTATAATTATGAAAGCCATATGAAATACAGAGGAATAGGCTAGTCTTTTTTTTAAATTCCGCTGTCCAGGAGATGTTAAAGCTGCATAGATTATTTGTATTGTTCCTACTGTCATTAACCAAGGTGAAAATATAGAATGAGCGTGCGGTAATAATTCCATATTGATTCGAACCAATCCATATGCTCCCATTTTTAATAAGATTCCGGCTAGAAGCATACAAGTACTGTAATGGGCTTCTCCGTGGGTATCTGGTAACCATGTATGTAGGGGTATAATCGGCGATTTGACAGCAAAAGCAATAAAAAATCCAATATATAATAGGATTTCCAAGGCCACAGGATACGACCGGTTGGCTAATGTTTCAAAATGGAATGTTGGTTCATTAAAACCATATAAATCGATACCCAAAACTGACATTAAGAGAAAAACAGAACCCCCCGCCGTATACAAAATAAATTTTGTAGCTGAGTACAGACGTTTCTTTCCTCCCCACATGGATAGGAGGATATAAACAGGGATTAATTCTAACTCCCACATGATGAAAAAAAGTAAAAGGTTCCTAGAAGAAAATGATCCTATTTGGCCGCTGTACATTGCTAACATCAGGAAATGGAATAATCGAGAATCGCGAGTAACTGGCCGAGCCACTAAAGTGGCTAAAGTGGTAATGAATCCGGTTAGCAAAATGGGTCCTATAGAGAGTCCATCTATTCCTAATCTCCAATGAAAATCAAAAAAATTGATCCATTTATAATCCTCTACTAGTTGGATTAAGGGATCGTCTGATTGGAAATGATAACAGAATGTATAGGTCGTTAAAAGGAGTTCTAAGATGCATATGCATATAGTATACCACCTAATTGTCCTATTTCCTCTATGGGGAAAAAGGAAAAGTAAGGAACCTGCAGATATTGGCAAAACGACAATTATTGTTAACCAAGGAAAATAATGCGTGGTAAAGACAAGATACACTTGGGACAGAAAAACCCGTGCTAAAAAAAAGAAAAATCTTTTTTATTTTGAGCACGGGTTTTGTCGGTAAAAAAAGTCAAATGGATTCAAGTATAGTTTTCTGAAATATATCAATAAGCTAGACCCATACTACGAGTTGTTTCATGCCATAAATAAACTCGAACACTTAAGAAATCCGTTGGACAGGCGGATTCGCATCTCTTACAACCGACACAGTCCTCGGTTCTTGGAGCAGAAGCAATTTGTTTAGCTTTACATCCGTCCCAGGGTATCATTTCTAATACATCGGTGGGGCAGGCTCGGACACATTGAGTGCACCCTATACATGTATCATAAATCTTTACTGAATGTGACATTGGATCTATATTTTATTTGAACGTCATAAAATTTCGATCTAGTAAACTTAGAAATGAATCATCTATTTAGATACCAGACGAATCAATGAGTTACTAAAATGTTTCTAACCAATCTACTGCGGGATTAGCTTATGAGAGAAGGCCAAAATACTTCGATTTATTCTGTTTTTGCAACCACGATCATACCTTACGTGACAGACATACTAATGCGAATTCATTGGTAAATATTAGAATTTATATGATTAATACTAATTATTCAACAAATTCGATTGGTTGATACGAGTTGATTTTCTGTTACGATAAATTGATGAAACAATAGCCAATCCAATAGCTGCTTCAGCGGCTGCAATGCCTATAACAAAAATGGAGAAGATGGATCCTTTTAATTGACGACTATCAAAAAAATCCGAAAATGCTACAAAATTGATATTAACTGCATTCAAGATAAGTTCAAAACACATAAGGGCTCGAACCATATTTCGACTTGTAATTAATCCATAGATACCGACAGAAAATAAATAGGCACTCAAAACAAGTACATATTCAAGTATCATTAACCAACTCCTTATGAATCATTTCAATATGAACAACAATTCTGTCAACCGATAAAATTGACTAGAATATAACAAAAACAAATATAGAATATATTTACATGAATTCAATTCTATTTGAATGAAGGAAAAGAGACTAAATGAGGATAACCCAGAATTTTTCTTGGACTTCCTAGTTTTAATTGAAAGGTTTTTTATTGACGAGCTACAGCAATTGCACCTATTAAAGCTACTAAAAGAATTATTGAAATGAGTTCAAATGGAAGAAAAAAATCTGTTGATAAATGAATTCCAATTTGTTGACTATTACTTAGCAAATCTTGCTCTAAAATTTGGTTTGATCTTGTAGTCCAAATAATACCGTACCATGACGTATTTGAAATAGTAGTAATTAGTGAAACAAAAAGGCTTGTACAAACCATCGAAGTAACCCCATCCCCAACTTGCCAAAGATTTTCATCTTTGGCATATTCTAAACCATTCATGAACATAACAGCAAAAATGATTAAAACGTTTATAGCTCCTACATAAATAAGGAGCTGCGCGGCAGCTACAAAAGAAGAGTTCGATAGAATATAGAATAAGGAAATACAACCAAGAACTAATCCCAATGAAAAGGCAGAATAAATTGGATTGGGAAGTAATACTACTCCTAGACATCCCAATATAAGACCCGATCCCAGAAAAACGAAAAGAAAATCGTGTATAGGTCCAGGTAAATCCATTTTATATAAAAACAAAGAGATAAATTGAACTATTTCATGACTTTATTGATTTTCCCAGGAAAAAAGAGGTTACTCTTTTTACTCTTTTTACTCTTTTATGATACTTCATTAATTGTTAATTAAATTGAATTCCATTTTCAGGGGTGGGGATTAATATAGATACAGTTATTGGACTAATCTCATTCTTTATCTGAAAAGTAGTTTAAAACTATCTATTTCAAACTCAGTACTATTACTATAATCAATAATATCAAAATCTATTTTCAATCCAAAGTATGTCAGGGCTCTCATCAACCAATCAATAGTTTGTTGTCGTAATTGACGAAGCAAAAACCCTATTAGATCGAAACCGAACCTTAGTAATTGCGAATTGCTCTTGAATGAAGAGGTTTATCCATTATTTGATTTGAGGCGAATTCCAAATTGTTCGAATCGTATAATCGTCAATTACTGACATTGGTAACCGACTCAAAGCAATTTGATTATAATTCAATTTATGACGATCATAAGTAGACAGTTCATATTCTTCAGTCATTGATAAACAATTTGTTGGACAATACTCAACGCAATTACCACAAAATATACAGATTCCGAAATCAATACTGTAATTAAGCAATCGTTTCTTTCGAATATCCATTTCGAATTTCCAATCTACAACAGGTAGATCTATAGGACATACACGAACACATACTTCACACGCAATGCATTTATCAAATTCAAAATGTATTCGGCCTCGGAAACGTTCCGATGTAATTAATTTTTCGTAGGGGTATTGAATAGTTATGGGTAAACGATTCGCATGGGATAAGGTAATCATGAAACTTTGACCAATGTTCTTTGCCGCTCGTACTGTTTGTTGACCATAATTCATGAACTCAGTTACCATAGGGAGCATATCGTGAATATCTATAAGTAATTTTATGCTTGTTTCTTTCTCTTGTTTGTTTGAGACAAGTGATGAATTGAATATAGAATATCGTAGTTCTTTACAGTGAAAAAAGTTGTGAAGAAGTTGTTAATAATAGATTACCTAGAGAAATAGGTAAAAGAAATTTCCATCCAAGATTTAATAGTTGGTCCATTCTCAGCCTTGGTAAAGTCCATCTTGTTGTGATAGAAATGCACAAGAACAAATACGTTTTAGCTAATGTAATAAAGATACCAATTATTATTCCAAAGACTCTACCCGCTTTATTTATGTCCAAAAGCCCAGGAACGAATATGTACGGAATAGAAAGATTCCAACCTCCCAAGTAAAGAACTGTTACAAATAATGAAGAAACCAGTAGATTCAAATATGAAGCAATGTAAAATAAACCAAATTTGATACCTGAATATTCGGTTTGATAACCTGCTACTAATTCTTCTTCTGCTTCTGGTAAATCAAAAGGTAATCTCTCACACTCAGCTAGGGAAGAAATTAGAAAAACGCTAAACCCTATAGGTTGCCGCCACAAATTCCATCCCCAAAAACCAAATTTTGACTGTGCTTCAACTATATCAACTGTACTTGAACTGTTAGATAATCATAGTCGACGATAACATCACTGTTCCCGTCGCTATTACAGAACCGTACATGAAATTTTCACCTCATACGGCTCCTTCGAGGTCACAATTAAATCTAAGGACCTGTTTGCTATTATTTTTTTTTGATAGGTTTATAGGATAGAGTCAAAATCTATGGTAAGGTCCCGAATTAGGCCAATGTAATTCTGTCGGCTATATAAAAAAGGACTTCTGAATTGATCTCATTTTTTATAGTTAGTTTCATTTTTCTTTGTTGAGTAATAACTTAACCCTTGAATAAAATGCTTGTTGTAGTAATATCAATAGATATTTCAACCTATAATTTTCGATTACAAAAATATATATATATATTTTTTGAATTGAATTAGAATTATATTCTTTCTATTTGTATTTAATTTCATTCCTATTCTCCTTTCTTATCTTATAAAAGGGATTTTAGCCAAAGGAAAAGATTACTTCGTTCTTGATAGTTATTTATACTTAATCGGTGGATAGGAGCATACTCTGGATCGGAATCATGGGAAGTACTCCTTGCTTATTTCTACCAATTTTAAGCCCAACTTGAATTCCTTTTATGCACCGAAATCTCTTCTTAGATAACTTACATAATCTCCATTACTAATCCTTTGTGTATCTCGGTCTTCCTAACCATCCACTCATTTTTGCCCAATCCTCCATTATGATTATGTTAATACATGTATAGTAATAGATAGTCAAAACTCAATACAGTTGATCGATTTTTTGAACCCGCTTCAAGCCATGATAACTAATCAACCAGTCTTGGGATAAACAGTTTCTGCTGCTTATATTTACTTGCACTTAATTCTTGTACATAGAAAACGAGACTCCGTTTTTTTGTACTGCAAAATTGCTAAGCCGTCTCTTTCACTCATATAACTATCTGGTTTAGTTCATCAATACGAATGATGAATAAAATATATATATATGCAACCCATTTAGCTTCCTTCCTAGAAATAAAAAATCAAAAAAGAAAATTTTTATATCAACGAATCACACGTAGAGATATTGATAACACACATAAAGTTAATGGTAGTTCATAACTAATTGATTGAGCAGCAGCTCGGAGACCACCTAAAAAGGAATATTTATTATTTGATCCATATCCTGACATAAGAAGTCCAACAGGAGCAATACTTGAAATGGCGATCCATAAAAAAAGACCGATACTGAGATCAGCTAGAACAAGGTGATCGCCAAAAGGAATTACTGAATAACTTAGTAAAATTGATATGACAGCTATGGATGGTCCGATACTGAATAAAGGGGTATTTCCTCGAGATGGAAGAAGATTCTCTTTGAAAAGTAATTTTGTACCATCCGCTAGAACTTGAAGAATTCCTAAAGGACCCGCATATTCAGGTCCAATACGTTGTTGTATCCCCGCAGATATTTCTCTTTCTAACCAAACAATTACTAGTACACCTATTGTGATTCCTAAGACAAGAGTTAAAATAGGGACAAGTAACCCTATGATTCCATAGACCCCTTTTAAGGATTCCAATCTGGAAAAAGAATTTATAGCTTGTACTTCTGCTGTATCAATTATCATTTCAACGATCAATTTCTCCCATAATGATATCTATGCTACCTAGTATCGTCATAATATCAGCCAATTTCATTTTTTTAACTAACTGAGGAAGAATTTGCAAATTGATAAAACCTGGCGGGTGAATTTTCCATCTCCAAGGAAAAACGTTTTGGTCTCCTATTAGAAAAATTCCCAATTCTCCTTTCGGAGCTTCAACTCTCACATAAAGTTCTTGTTTCGACAATTCAAACGTTGGGGAAGGTTTTTTACTAATGAATCTATATTCAAAATCATTCCATTCTGGATCCCTTACTTTATCAAAGCGTCGGATTTCTAAATTCTCATAGGGTCCCCCTGGAATCCCTTCCAGAGCCTGTTGAATAATTTTTACAGATTCGGTCATTTCACTGATTCGTACTAAATAACGAGCTAAAGAATCCCCTTCTTTTTGCCATTGAACCCTCCAATCAAATTCGTCGTAACATTCATAATGATCAATTTTACGAAGATCCCATTGTATTCCAGAAGCTCGTAGCATTGGTCCCGATAAACCCCAGTTTATTGCTTCCTCTCTTCCAATAATGCCAACTCCCTCAACTCGTTCTAAAAAAATCGGATTCCGTGTAATAAGCTTTTGATATTCAGCAACCCTCGTTAAAAAATAATTGCAAAAATCCAAACATTTATCTATCCATCCATGGGGTAGATCAGCAGCTACTCCTCCGATACGAAAATAATTATGCATCATCCGCATACCAGTGGAAGCTTCGAATAGGTCGTATATCAACTCTCTTTCTCGAAAAATATAAAAGAAGGGGGTTTGTGCGCCAATATCTGCCATAAATGGGCCAAGCCATAATAAGTGGGAGGCTATACGACTCAACTCCAACATAATGACTCGGATATAACTGGCCCTTTTAGGAACTTGAATATTGCCTAATTGTTCTGGTGCATTTACGGTTATTGCTTCTGTGAACATAGTAGCTAAATAATCCCAACGTGTTACATAAGGTAAATATTGTAAAATTGTTCGGTTTTCCGCAATTTTTTCCATTCCCCTGTGTAAATAACCCAGTATTGGTTCACAGTCAATAACATCTTCACCATCTAGAGTAAGGATGAGTCGAAGAACACCATGCATTGATGGGTGATGAGGGCCCATATTGACTATCATGAGGTCTTTTCTTGTAACCTGTGCATTCATAAGTTTTGTTCGGATTCATTCTTCCATGAATTGTTGAAAGTGAAAAGAAGTTCATCAAATGAAATTTGACGTTAAATAATTTAAAAGAATTCCTCAAATTAACGATTTTTTGTCTCTCGAATATCCAACCGATTGATTAATTCTTTAGAGCGTATTCTATTTTTTTTTGACAAATAAGCCAGCAGCCGTTGGCGTTTTCCCAAAATTTTTCGCAAACCCCTCTGAGATGAATAGTCTTTTTTGTGCAATTCTAAATGGAAAGTTAATCTTCGTATCTTATTGGTGAAACTAACTACTTGAAATTCAACAGATCCTCTGTTTTCTTTGTTTTCTTCTTGGGAATTAACCGACATGGATGATTTTTTTAATACCATAAAAGGACCTTCCCCCCCTTTTTTTTTACAAATACAATATGAATTTTAATGATCGGTAATAATAATGCCAATAATTTTCATGTGGTATATATCAATAATCTTAATTTCGTTAGGAACTCCTAATTTTATCGATTAAAAGGAATCAAAAGTCAATCAAATTTGGAATTTGATTCAGATAGGGATACAAAGATATAGTAATTTTTGTCCTCACAAAAGTGAATAATTTAGATGCAAGATTAAGGATTCTGTTGATTCATTTCTAGATCGACTTGATACGTCATTGACGTAATGTTGAATATTCGAATGGGATGTAATAAGGCAAGTCATGTATGCATCTACATGTGTACATCTGTTTGCTTTCATGTACCATATATGGTACATGAGATGTAGAAAAAATATATCGTCAACGAATTTTAAACAGTGGATACATATGTATCCTTAACATACTGAAACGACTGCCATTATTGGTATCAAACCAATAGCGATTCATACAAGCTAAATCTTCTAATCGATAATTAGGCCAAAGAAAGAACTTTAATTTAATGAATTTTTTTTTATCAAAATGGTTACTTTCATGCAAAAAAGGATTCCCGTTTTTTACGTTGTTATCGTTGGAAAATACTGTATTTTTATTAATATCATTCCTATTCTTTGAATTGAAACAAATTAGAATTCTCAATTCTCTACGACGTTTGTTCGATAAAATATATTCAGGCACAAGCAAATTATAACGAGTTTTGTCCCCGGTTCCAATTAGTCTTTGATATCGTGAAATGGATTCATCAAGATTTTTCTTAGCAGCATATCTTTGTTCTTGATACCTTTGATTAGTTTTGTGCTTATTTTTATGAACCAATGAAATAGCGACGGTCTGATATATAATAAATTGCTCGTCATTATTTACATTTACAAATAAACGGACAGGTTCGATAGTCAATACCCCTCTTTTCATCAATTCTGTAAGAATTACATTTTTCTTAATCAGCATTATATCCAGACTAATTTCTCTCCTTTGAATCGAGGATATAATAATTTTTCGTGGATTTATCAGTCTAAGCAAGAGACAATATACTTTGATATTATTGATCATTCTTTGATTCAAAGCATTGTCCCATCTCAATTGAAAAAGCAAATAACGTTTCAGGAAGAAGTCTAGTTCTGCTTCTGTGTTGCTCTTGGATTCTTTTTTCTTTTCACCTTTTTTCATGCCTGATCCCGCATAATCCTCTTCCATATTTTTGAGTTGGTTTGAGAGAATGGATCGAGGATTCCCTTGACTTGCGAGTTCTTTTTCTTCTTGATTTTTTTGATTTCGATTCCTTAATTCAAAGGATTTTTCCTCACTCGGTGGTATAAAAAAAATGTCTTTCTGCTTTCCATTGATGTTTTTATTTTTACTAACATTTTTATTTAGATTCCAATTTAAATTTAAAAGAAGTAATTTTCTTGGTATAATCCAAGGTTTCATTTTATATGCATTATAAAGTAGAACAAATTCGGAGAAGAACCAACGCTCCAGATTCGACATGTAAGGATTTAGTATTTCTTCAGTCATTTCTATCCAATCAAAAAAATATTTTCTATCTGGATTTTTTCCCATATCCATAGAATTGGAATTGTTTTTTCCTAAATAATTATTGGTAGGAAGACTCCTCAGGATGTTAAAAACTTTGTGTTTATGCGTATTATAAGAAAGCTCTTGGCTCTTATTTAACCGAACTGGTGATCTGTAAATATATGAATTCCTCTTATTTTTTTCCGAATTAATAGATTTATATGATAAAAGATTATATTTATAGTATTTTGTAAAATTCCCTTTTTGTTTTTTGTAATAAAGAAATTTGTTTTTTTCATATAAATGAAATTTTTGAAAATCTTTATATGGAGCCGTACTATGTAGATTGACTCTATTTCGCCATTTTTGTGGGATTAATCTAGACCAACTAATCTGAGATAAATTGTATTGATAATAACCCTTTAACCAGTTTTTCCATTGATTCATTCCATAATTATGAAATGGATTATGTCTTAATTCCGAATGAAATATTCCTTGTGTTCCAAAAGAGTCCTTTATTTTAGTCTTAAGAAAAAAAGCGTGTCCGTCATATTGAATAACAGGTCTTAATTCATACAAGTTAGTAACTTGGGTTTGTGATAATTTGTAAAATACATAGGCTTGTGACAAGGAAGATAAGTCATAAAAAATATGTGAATAAATTTTACTATTACTAATACTAATATTATTAGTATAAAGAGAAAGTGACTTTTTTATAGTCGAACTAATTCTATTTTGATTTGTTTTATTAATTTGAATTCTTTTTTGATTTGTTTCATTATTGGAAATGTATTTCTCAAGAATTTTTTTTGTTGATTCGAGAAAAAGTTGTGTAATGACTTTGGGAATATTAATGATACATAGAAATATATCTATGTATATTCTTTCAATGATAATTTTTATAA
>BDGC01000004.1:0-2500 GCA_002091855.1 Nothapodytes nimmoniana
AAACAAAAATTGCGTTTTCATTATGGTCTTACAGAACGACAATTACTTAAATACGTCCGTATTGCCAGAAAAGCTAAGGGGTCAACGGGTCAGGTTTTACTACAATTACTTGAAATGCGTTTGGATAACATCCTTTTTCGATTGGGTATGGCTTCGACTATTCCCGGAGCCCGCCAATTAGTTAACCATAGACATATTTTAGTTAATGGTCGTATAGTAGATATACCAAGTTATCGTTGCAAACCCCGAGATATTATTATAGTAAGGGATGAACAGAAATCCAGAGTTCTGGTTCAAAATTCTCTCGATTCATATCTTCATGAGGAATTGCCAAAACATTTGACCCTTCACCCATTCCAATATAAAGGATTAGTCAATCAAATAATTGATAGTAAATGGGTCGGCCTGAAAATAAACGAATTGCTAGTCGTAGAATATTATTCTCGTCAGACTTAAACCTAACTAAAACTAAAATAACAAAGGTTCGGACAATTTTGTTCCCTTTCGGTGAAGTAAATTAACCTAAGAAAAAATTAAGATAAATAAATACGAGTTTGGTCTGGGTTTTCTCCCAATTATGTATCATAGACCCCGAGGGGGATTTGCATTCCTTGTCTACTCTTTTCTTTCGTCTACTCTTTTCTTTACATCTTTACTTTACAGTATTTTCCAGTAATTTGAAGTATTTTACGTGTCACAGCAATGCAATTAGGAATAGATATCAAAAGGGGTCTAGTTGTTGGAAAAATGGTGTCCATTGCTATTTGATCCATTGTTGTTAGTAACATTGATGAATTAAACGAAGGTCCGGAAAGAGAGGGATTCGAACCCTCGGTAAACAAAAAGCCTACATAGCAGTTCCAATGCTACGCCTTGAACCACTCGGCCATCTCTCCTACATAATGATTATGACCCCAAACCCGGGTGAATAGTGAGTCATTCATATTAATTAGATTATTGAATAGGTACGATCAATTAATTCTAACTATAATTAGAACTATAAAAGGGGAAATTTTGCATCAAAAAAAGAAAGATCCTGCCTTCAAGGCTCCAAGATAAAGATAAAATGGTTTTTTTACGAAAACTGTTAAAAACAATTCGATTCATGTTTGTGAAACCGACCTCCCCCCCCCTTTTTGTATTTTTTTTTTTATGATATTTCTACCGAATTAAATCAATGAATTAGAACGAATCAACTGATTGGTAGATCTCGATTTTTTATTTTTAGACTATGGTTAATGTATACCTTTCGATCATGATTCTATTTAGACTATGATTCCCTAGCATAAAAATTCTCAAATTCCTTTACAGTTTTAGAGTTCTCACCAACAAACCCCTTATTCCATAGATCTATTACAAATTCATAATACAAAAATTCATAAAACTTTTTTCTATTTGATTGTATAGTGTATACTTGCTATGCACATACCAGAAAATAGGAGGTTATTCTATTTTCATCATAGAACGATTATTCGACCCCGTATTCATTCTTCTTTTTATTCTTTGTATCCTAATTCAATCCAAATTTATCCTAATCTGTAACTTCGATGAAATCGGAGGAGTTCCTTTCATTCGTATACTACTACTACATTAGTATGAAATCGAATCGGGTTCAAATAGTTCTTATCGATTCCGGTCAAAAAAAAATGGAACAAAAGGCCCATCTATTTTTTTTTTTATGAATCTTTTTTATGTTATTTCGTACTGTACAATTCTTTTCTTTGTGAGATCATTTTCCACCATAGGGAATGAGAAGAATTAGAGAATGGATTGCTAACTATGCCTAGATCGAGGATAAATGCAAATTTTATTGATAAGACCTTTTCAATTGTAGCCAATATCTTATTACGAATAATTCCGACAACTTTAGGAGAAAAAGAGGCATTTACCTACTACAGAGATGGTGCGATTTGATTTTTTTTATTTAATATTTTTGCTCTCAGTCTTACCAGAAAGACACATGATTCGGGATAGAAAGAAATTTTTTTGAAAAACAAAATCTACGCTTGGTGAAGGTCAAGTTTGGAACTAGAACACCTCCTTCTGTCGCGTATCCTCGATTAATGCAGCCTCAGATACTATGTTTCAACTGTTGATTCTAGTATTGCGCGAAAGGTTACACCTAGAGGTTCTGTATTACAGGTCAACCCTACTCCACAAGTACCAATAGGCGGCATAAGGGAAGAAGCACTACACTTAGGAATCAACAACACAAAAACTTTGTTAAAAGTGAAAAATGGCCCCTTTCCTTATCGGGCTTGGGACTAAGAAGAATGGTTGGGACAACAAACATCCATCTCGTTCGTACTTTGGATACCCGTATACCCATCGAAGTCTGTTGAAGCGACAAATTCCTGGAAATTAGGAGGCGTTGAGAACAAAGAAATTGTTGGAGTTATTATTTCTATTTAGGACCAACCCGATGGATGTTAAGAAAAGATCTCTTGCAGGAAGGTTGGCTAGAGATTTCGTGTAAAAACACTAGCCCTGCTCAGTTCAT
>BDGC01000005.1:0-10000 GCA_002091855.1 Nothapodytes nimmoniana
TATCAATTTCTTTAGACTTGTTCCTGAAGTCTAAAGCGTTCCATTTGTTCCTGAATAGCTTCTTTCAAAATGGCTTCTGCTTGTTCGGTGAATGTCTTGGTAGAAGATATGATTTTTTGGAATTCGGGTTTATTACTTTTTAAGTAAGCACGTAACTCAACAAGAAATTTCCTTACTTGTCCAATTTCTAATGAATCAAGATACCCGTTTGTTCCGGTATAAATAGTCATTATTTGTTCTTCTACCGTGAGAGGTGCAGATTGGGATTGTTTGAGCAATTCACGTAATCGTTGACCTCTTGCCAATTGATTCTGAGTAGCTTTATCGAGATCCGAAGAAAATTGTGCAAAAGCTTCTAATTCTGCGAATTGCGCCAGTTCCAATTTTAATTTGCCGGCTACTTGTTTCATGGCTTTAATTTGAGCCGCAGACCCCACTCTGGAAACCGAGATACCCACATTAATAGCAGGTCTGATTCCAGCATTGAATAGATCAGCGGATAAGAATATTTGTCCATCAGTAATAGAAATTACATTAGTAGGAATATAAGCCGAAACATCTCCCGATTGAGTTTCAACTATTGGTAAAGCAGTCATACTTCCTTCACCTAAACTAGAACTTGATTTAGCGGCTCTTTCCAAAAGGCGTGAGTGCAAATAAAAAACATCCCCTGGGTAAGCTTCACGACCAGGAGGTCTTCGTAGTAGAAGAGACATTTGGCGATAAGCTTGTGCTTGTTTGGAGGGATCATCATAAATGACTGAAGTGTGTCGTTCACGGTACATAAAATATTCCGCCAGGGCTGCTCCTGTATAAGGAGCAAGGTATTGTAATGTAGCAGGGGAATCCGCCGTTTCGGCTACCACAATAGTATATTCCATCGCTCCTCTTTCCTGTAACGTAGTCACTACCTGAGCCACAGAAGACGCTTTTTGGCCAATAGCCACATAAACACATATTACATTTTGGCCTTGTTGATTGAGAATCGTATCTGTGGCTACTGATGTTTTACCGGTTTGTCTGTCCCCAATAATTAATTCTCGCTGACCACGCCCTATAGGTATCATCGAATCAATAGCAATAAGCCCTGTTTGAAGAGGCTCATATACGGAACGCCGCGAAATAATACCCGGGGCGGGAGATTCAATTAACCGAGACTCAGAAGCTGCAATTTCACCTCTACCATCAATAGGTTTAGCCAAGGCATTTAGAACACGACCCAAATGGGCCTCACTTACTGGTATCTGAGCAATTCTTCCTGTTGCTTTTACAGAACTTCCTTCTTGTATCATCAAACCATCACCCATTAATACAACACCAACATTATTTGATTCCAAATTCAGAGCAATGCCTATCGTACCCTCTTCAAATTCTACTAATTCACCCGCCATTACTTCATCAAGACCATGAATACGAGCAATGCCATCGCCTACTTGAAGTACGGTGCCAGTATTTACAATCTTTACCTCTCTATTATATTGTTCAATCCTTTCGCGGATAATATTACTAATTTCGTCGGCTCGAATTGTTACCATAAGTATTTCTTAATTCTATTCTTTTTGAAAGAAAAAAAATAATGCCTCCAATAGACAGTAGAAAGACTAATCAGTTATTTCTTTCATCGCCCCCAACATGCCAATATTGGCACTGATAGTACGTAAATGTAACTCGTTGTTCAAACAACTATTCAGAGTTCCTAGAGCTCCTTGTAAGGCTTGTTGGAAAACCCGTTGTCGGACTTGATTAATCGCCCTTTGTTGTTCAAAACGAATCGTTTCATTTTTGTAATTTTCGAATTGTTCCAAAGCCTTATAAGTCGACTTAATCAAATTCCATTTTTCTCGTTCTATCTCAGAGTATCCATTCACTCGAAACTGATCTGCTTCCATTTCTACTTTCCGCAAGCGAGCTCGGGCCTTTTCCAGCTGTTCAATGGCCCCTTCGCGCAATTCTGCTGAATTTCGAATAGTATTCAAGATCCTCTGTTTTCGATTATCTAATAAATCACTTAATGAAAGTAGATTATCTTTCCATTCATTTCAAAACTTCCATGATCCCTTCCCAAACCAAATATGAATCTTTCGATTCATTTGGCTCTCACGCCCACGCCCACTTACTTCAATTACTTACTTACTTCAATCTTACTTCAATTACTTATACTTATACTTCTAGTAAATTCCCATATGGAATGAGCCTATCCTCTCTTCTCTGTTCCTATTCCAATTCCAAAAAAATATCGAAACGAATACAAGACAAAAATATTCGGAGGACTCTTCTGACCAAAAATATGTATCAGCAAAGTTGTTTCTTTTTTTTTCGTCAAATCCAAAAAATTATTCTTACCTTATACATAAGATATAGGTCGTCGATTCAGCATTGGACAAAAAGGGGGTGAAATACTCATTTTTACACTAAGTGTTTCAAATCATTTTATCGCAATGAGCGTTCTATATCGATAAAATATTCATTTTGAAACCACCCCTAGACTAGAGTAACATAGTGTGGTAGAAAGAGTACCATGCTGCGCATGCACTTCAAACGGTTTAGCTTTAACCATGTTAACGGTCCTACATTATTGGTTGATAGAGAATCAAAGTAAATTTACCAATGAATCACGAAATGCTATGGTTCTTACATATAATTTCTTAATTTATTCAGAAGTAATTCGCGAGATCGTGCACCTTTCTTTCCTAGTTATAACAGACTGGTTAGAACGGAAAAAAGTACAGCTGGTGTGATCCAGCCTATTCTTGAAATAAACAACTCGCACACACTCCCTTTCCAAAAAAGATCAATACACCAAGCACTACACTTAGATTTATTGGATTTGTTGCTAAAATATCGGTATTAAACCCGAAACTCCCGGCGGATGGCCAGTGGCCCAAAGAAACGAAAGAGTCGGTTACATTTTTCATATGATCTCCTCTTATAGATAGACTAAAAAATCGAACTGAGTTCTTTACTTCGCCCATTTTTTGTTAGTTCTTTTTTTTTTTTGAAATCGAGTCAAAAAATGGTTGATTTAGAAATGGAGAACTACTCCTTTTGGTACTTCCTAAAGGGGGCTTTTCCTTGGCCTACGAACGGGAAGGCTGAAAGAGCGTCTGTATGCTAATTCCTCATCCACAAATCAGCCCTTCCCGTAGGTTATTTTCTCAACGAATAAGTAATTATAGAAGTGAAATCTTGATATAATTCGAAAAAGCAAACGACAAACAAGTCCAAGGCAATAAAATATGAAAAATATGTGTTTTTTTTTCAATTAAACAAAAGGATTCGCAAATAAAAGTGCTAATGCTACAACCAGTCCATAAATTGTTAAAGCTTCCATAAAAGCTAGACTAAGCAATAAAGTGCCCCGTATTTTTCCTTCCGCCTCGGGCTGTCTCGCGATACCTTCTACAGCTTGACCCGCAGCAGTGCCCTGACCAACTCCAGGTCCAATAGAAGCAAGGCCTACGGCCAATCCGGCAGCAATAACGGAAGCGGCAGAAATCAGTGGATTCATGATAAGTTCCTCATACCAAAAAAAAAGAAATGGTTAATGATACAATCAACTAATGAATTATGACTAAATTAGCCTATTGCTAGGATTCATACAGTTGAAGTAACTAAGAATTTCGAATGGAAGTAATAATATTATTGAATGATCAGAACTACTTCGCTATCTCTTTTTGAGTTTCTATCCACAAAGTCTTTGTGAATCCATATTCCTTTCATTCTTCCATTTCTTTGTTCCGACCCCTTCTTTGATCTTTGAATTCTTCAATCTTTTTCTTGATTTCATCCGTTTATTCATTCAACTCACAGTCAGAGACAAGACAGAAGGACTTCTATTAGAATACCCATCTAAATTCAGACAAATTACCATTAAATAGATCTTTAGTTCATAGATAACTAGTCAATATCTACTATCACATATACGTGCCTTTCTTCCATAACGTAAACTAACTAGTTAAACTAACTATTCATTCATCTTAGATTCAATCGGATTGGAAAATCATTTGGTAAAACATACACAAGGGTTGGCTTATAACCCTTAAATTACATACCCCCCCTCTCCGAACCAACCCATTTTATTTAGTTAATCGTACGTCATAAACATATAGCACAAGACTTCTTATTCGTATTATGGATCCTTTAATATTGGGATTGGCTGACCAATAGAAAGCAAAAACCGAATATTCATTGAGAACAAGTATGATATTAAGTAACCAAAAGGAGAATTTTAAGGAGAATTTTAGGAAAAAGATCTTTTAGATCTCTTTCCCCGTTTTTACATTTCTTTTATGACTCGCCAATATTGTAATCTTTTTTGCTATTACTCTAGATCATATATAGCGTAGTTGTATATTTCTATTCCCTAAGTAGATCAGTTTGGGCCGCGCATACATTGCTTTTGGCTAAACTAAAAAAAAAACTATTTCAAAAACGAATTAATGATGGCCCTCCATGGATTCACCTATATAAGCTGCGGCTAAAGTTGCAAAAATAAGAGCTTGAATACCACTTGTAAATAATCCAAGAAACATGACAGGTATAGGAACTACTAAAGGTACTAAAGAAACAAGAACAACAACTACTAATTCATCAGCCAATATATTCCCGAAAAGTCGAAAACTAAGCGATAAGGGCTTTGTGAAATCTTCTAAGATGTTAATGGGTAAAAGGATTGGAGTTGGTTGAATATATTTCCCGAAATAACCCAATCCTTTTTTGCTAAGACCCGCATAGAAATATGCCACTGACGTGAGTAAAGCCAAAGCAACAGTAGTATTTATATCATTTGTAGGTGCAGCTAACTCCCCATGAGGTAATTGGATGATTTTCCAGGGTAAAAGAGCCCCTGACCAATTAGAAACAAAAATAAATAGAAACATCGTTCCAATAAAAGAAACCCAAGGACCATATTCTTCTCCAATTTGGGTTTTACTCACATCTCGAATGAATTCAAGGACATATTCGAAGAAATTCTGACCCCCGCTCGGAATGGTTTGTGGGTTCCGAACAGCTATAGTAGCTGAACCTAATAATATAACAATTACAACCCAAGAAGTAATAAGTACTTGACCGTGGATTTTGAAAGCCCCTATTTGCCAATAGAAATGTTGGCCGACTTCCACGCTGGATATATCGTATAACCCCTTTAGGGTGTTGATGGAACATGATAGAACATTCATATTGCCCTCTGAAAAAACCGAATTTGAAAACGAAATTCTTTTGATTCAACCCTCTACTTCTCGACTTACCTACTAAAATTCCATTTTTATTTAATCGGATATGATATTTTGAATACCAACGAATATTTTGAATACTAGCTAATTGCATAATATTCCCGTTTATTTTTATCTCTTTTTGAGATTCATAAATAGTAACCAATTCCATAAATATATCCATAAATATATGGAGTTCAAAAAGTAAGTTATTTATCTTATTATTAATCAAGGATTTCTTATATAGCTAGAGCGGCCCTCACAAATTGCGAATACTAATTTGTTAAGAATTAATCGGATTGAGGATATAGCATCATCGTTCGCCGGAACCGAAATATCTGCGAGATCGGGATCACAATTGGTATCGATTAAACAAATTGTTGGAATTCCCAAAGTGATACACTCTCGAAGGGCCGTATATTCTTCATGCTGATCAACGATGATTACAATATCGGGTAGCCCTGTCATATATTTAATCCCACCCAAATATGTTTGAAGGCGAGATAATTGTCTTGTCAACATAGCAGCATCTCTTTTCGGAAGACGGTTGAGTCTCCCTGTTTTTTGTTCCGTTCTCAAGTCTCTGAACTTAGAAAGTCTAGTTTCTGTAGTCGACCAATTCGTTAACATACCGCCGAGCCATTTTTTATTAACATAATGGCACCGAGCCCTTATTGCCGCCCATGCTACTGAATCAGCTGCTTTATTTTTGGTACCAACAATTAAGAATTGTTTTCCTCTACTTGCTGCATCAAAAACCAAATCACAAGCTTCTGATAGAAAACGAGCAGTTCTAGTAAGATTTGTAATATGAATACCTTTACGCTTTGCAGAGATATAGGGTGCCATTTTAGGATTCCATTTCCTAGTACCATGGCCAAAATGAACTCCTGCCTCCATCATCTCTTCCAAATTGATGTTCCAATATCTTCTTGTCATTTCTCCCCCCCCTTTTTTTTTTCAAAAACAAAGAAAAAATAAACGAGGGACCCTGAAATAAATAATGAAATAATTGTTCCGATGGAACCTTCTCTTATACCGTAGATTGGCCGCAGATACACGATCCAAGCCGTTATTCTTTTCAATTATTCTTTTCTGTTCGTTACGATTTTTATTGCTATTAACAAATAAAAATAACCGGACGAAATACAAATACAGAAAAGGGCGAACCGGCTCTTAGAAATCATTAAATCTTATAAATGATTGTTCTGATGTATCATAGAAATCCTTTGAAAGGCAAGAATCCAATAATTTTCTGTGGTGGAACAAAATATCTCCGATTTCACCCTCGAATAGATTCTTCTTTTTGGTTTCAAAAGGAATGTTGTTATATTGCCTTGAAGGATACACTAATCCTTTGAATCCAGTACCGACAGGTATCATCCCCCCCAGAACAACGTTCTCCTTCAAGCCTTTCAACCAATCGATACGACCCCGGAGAGCTGCTTTTGCTAAAACTCGAGTAGTTTCTTGAAAACTCGCTTCAGATATGAAACTTTGAGTATTGAGAGATGCTCTTGTTATCCCCAATAAGATAGCTCGGTAAGAGATCGCTTCTTCCAAAGCGCGTCCCATTCGTTCCGCTCGCAACAATCCAATTAGTTCCCCGGGTAAAAAAACATTAGACATTCCATCTTCTGAAACCAAAACTTTTGATGTTATTTGACGTACAATAATTTCTATATGTGTATTATGGATCTGCACCCCCTGGGATCGATAAACCTTTTGGATTTTATTAACCAAAGAGATACGACTTTGTGCTATAGTTAGCTCAGCACCAATCAAGAACCCCCACGGAATTCCAAGAACTCTTGTTATACATTCGTTCCAACCCTCAATTCTCTTTTCTAGATTCATCGATATTGAATCAATCGAACGCACTTCTAATACCTGTTCCACTTTTGGAAGACCTTGCGTTATATCACCAGATCTCGATTTTTCATATATAAATGTAACTAATGTATCTCCTTCGTAAAGGATTTTCCCATAATGACCATGAACGGTTGCTCCCGGGGTGGCCAAATAAGGCCTAGCTGATCGTATTATTACAGAGTTAACTTGAACAATTAGAACTTGACCCGATTTTAGATGTGGTCTGTTTTTGGCTATACATACATTTTCACAAATAAACTGTCCAAGACTAATTATTGTAGATGTCCCTTCACAATAATTGTGAAGGAGAAAATACCAATTCAAATTGAATGGATTCAAAATGATGTTACTGAATGGATCAGGATTATAAATTTTTCCATTTTCATCCGTTAAATAATACTTAAGTACTTGCAAAGTCTGTTTTAAATTGTTAAGTTGCAAATAGTTAGTTACAAAAACCTGATTATGAGTTATTAAATGGTAAAATAAATAAAAATTCGTGATTGGAAGGGCTGTTCCTAAAGGGCCCAATGAATTCCTAATTGGCATTAGTGGATCCTTTTTACTTGATTCCTTTATCCCATTATGATATTTTCCATCGTTGAATGGACCCATTCGAAAACAATTGGATGATGACAAAATTATTAAAGATTGGCGTTCCTTATTTCTATTCAACAACGTATGAATAGTTCCTTGATTTTGGTTAAAGCATTGCGGAATCCCTGTCTTGGAATAGGGATAAATGGAAGAAAACGGATTGATATTAGCACGATCTGATCCATTCTCAGAAATCAATCCCGAGCTTGATGGATCCCTCCGTTTTCTGCTATACGAAATAGGGGATTTCACTAAGTCAATTCTTAGAAAATCTCGAATCAAACCATTTGTATTTATTTCAACAAAGGAAGCGCAGGCTTCCTCGCTCGAAGAATTTTTTGTGTCTTGGTCCCAATTCAATACTAAACAAGTGCGAACCAATTGAATACTTGTGTCAGAAATTCCCCGAACCGGTTCGCCATTTCCATAAAGGATATAATTGACAACTCGAAGTTGCACATTATCCCTTTCCTGCAACAGATCCCGGGGAAAAAGTGTTGCTAAATTTATACCGTCCGTTATTTCATATGTAACGACCGGCCGAACCAAAACAAAATACTTTTTCTTGCTAGGTGTGATCCGGTGAACATAGATCCCATTTTTCCATTTTTTTGATTCCTTGGAATTTTTTTTTCCCGTTCCTGGTGGTATCAAAACGCCACTATGCCGGGATATCTTATCTGTCTCTCCGGGAAAATGAATATCTCCAGAAAAGATTTTTAGTTCAATTCTTTTTTTTTTCTCTCCACTCGGACCAATCCGCTGACTCGGCTTCTTGTATTTAAAGTCATTTGGGTATCTACCCCAACGATACTATTGTTCCGCACCATTATGGAAGAAGATTCGGGTAAGATATGCACTTCCTCGGGAATGAAAAAAAATCGATCTACTTTCATTTGGTTTTGGTATTTTGGCTTAAATTCCTTGACTCCTCGATACTCAACCAAATCCTCTTTTTTGACGATTGAATGCACTTCTAAAGTACCATATTTAGTAATTCCCGAACTCCTTCTTCTGTATCGAGGCTCGTCAAAATAAGCAAGAATACCATTTCTAATGAAAGTGCCATTTATGGGTATTTCAATGGAGATACCGGAACCTGGCATTAGTTCGTTCTCGCGTTCTGGAATCGATTGGAATGGGATGATGAATCTATTTCTTCGCCTCGTTGCCAATAAATCAGAATTCTCGTGAAGAATGTCCGGATATAGGAGATTAGAACGACCAGTACATATGATTCGATTCCGTTCTGAATAATTAGGAATCCTGTCTTCTTTTTTACCAGAAAAATCCGAACTAAAGAATTGCTGTCTCGCCTGCTCATTAGTTTCTGAGGGACTAGAAATATATCCTTGCTTGACAGAAAGAGAATGGGCGTTCATTTGATCTTGATCCTTATGGAGTAAAGAGTAGACTAGACTGGATCTGCACGGCCCCCCTAATAATATCCATAAATGACTTGGTTTTGGTAAGAGATGGACATTACCATATGTAAATTCAGGTGTATGGTACACATCGGTACTCCATTGCATTTCTCCCTCTGAGTCAGAATAAATATGTTTTCGAACCTTCTCTTTAAAATTCAAAGTAGATGGTCTCGCACGAATCTCAGCAATCACTTGTTCGGATTCGACATATTGATCGTTTTGAACTAAAAGAAAACTTTTGGGTGGAATATTCACATTATGTATAATATCTTCACTCTCAATAGTTACATACAAGTCTATAGAACACAGAAAGGCAGGATGCCCATGATGTGTACGTGTTGGATGAACCAAATCTTCATTGAATTTGATTTTTCCATTAGACGGTGCTCGCACATGTTCTGCAGTACCCCCCGTGAATACTCCGCCAGTATGAAAAGTTCTTAATGTTAATTGAGTACCCGGTTCTCCAATAGATTGACCTGCAATAATACCTACAGCTTCCCCCAATTCAACCAGATCACCATGAGCTGGACTCCGGCCATAACATAATCGGCAAATCCAAGACGTACTCCTACAAGTAAAGGGGGTTCGAATAAATATTGGTTTTGCTCGAAAGTTTATGAATCGATTGACAAGCGCAACCCCAATATCTTGATTTCTAGTGGCAATACATCGCGGACCCATATATATATCATCTGCTAATACACGACCAATTAGTGTTTGGATAAAAATCCTTTCCGGCATCATTCCATTTCGAGGACTCACAGAAATACTTCGGGAGGTGCCACA
The DNA here is from genome assembly GCA_002091855.1 of Nothapodytes nimmoniana. Classification (NCBI taxonomy): domain Eukaryota; kingdom Viridiplantae; phylum Streptophyta; class Magnoliopsida; order Icacinales; family Icacinaceae; genus Nothapodytes; species Nothapodytes nimmoniana. The sequence continues at coordinate 9,899 of BDGC01000005.1, forward strand.
ATCTGTTCGACGTACAACAATGTGTTGAACTACTTCAACAAGTCTGCGGGTGAGATATCCAGCATCGGATGTTCGTACAGCGGTATCCACAACCCCTTTACG